>CM035815.1:38540153-38568892 GCA_020458035.1 Magallana ariakensis | reverse complement strand
AAATATAGAGTAAATCTTTAAAAATCTTCTTCTCAAGAACCATTTGGCCAGGAAAGCTGAAACTTATGTGGAAGCATCCTCAGGTAGTGTAGATTCAAAGTTATGAAAATCATGACCCCTGGGGGTAGGGTGTGGCCACCATGGGGGGTCGACTTTTTACATAGGAATATATAGAGTAAATCTTTAAAAATCTTCTTCTCAAAAACCATTAGGCCAGGAAAGCTGAAACTTATGTGGAAGCATCCTCAGGTAGTTTAGATTCAGAGTTGTGAAAATCATGACCCCTGGGGGTAGGGTGGGGCCACAATGGGGGGTCGACTTTTTACATAGGAATATATAGAGTAAATCTTTAAAAATCTTCTTCTCAAGAACCATTTGGCCAGGAAAGCTAAAACTTGTGTTGAAGCATCCTCAGGTAGTGTAGATTCAAAGTTGTGAAAATCATTTCCCCCAGGGGTAGAGTGGGGGGCCACAATTGGGGATCGAATTTCTACATAGAAATATATAGAGTAAATCTTTTAAAAATCGTCTTCTCAGAAACTAATAAGTTAGGAAAGCTGAAACTTGTTTGGAGGCATCCTCAGGTAGAGTAGATTCAAAGTTGTAAAATCATGATTCCTGGGGGTAGAGTAGGGCCACAATGGGGGTGGAATTTTTACATAGAAATATGAAGAGTAAATCTTTACAAATCTTCTTCTCAGAAACTAATCAGCCAGGTGATTATTTAATATTGTTTAGATTTTGGCTTCTGGATGATTCCTGGACGATTGGGTCTCACAAGGGGTTCAGAGTTTGATGTAGGTTTATATCCCATTTATAAACAATTGTTTAGGATCTTTTTGAGAGCTGCAATGCTCAACATGTGATATTACTATAAAATCATCCTGTTAGAAAAGGGACTAATGATAAAAAACATAAGGATATCCAGTGGAAAAAATTGATTTTTATTTATACAGGATCTACCGGTACATGTATTATACTACATTGTCCAGATAGTTTTTATTATGACTCCGTTAAGCTGATTTTATCATACCTATTGTTCCTCAGGTGAGCGATGTGGCCCATGGGCCTCTTGTTTCTACTTCCGGTTTTGACTAAATCTACCAAGGCATACATACTTCAAACAGCTCAAAGGAGATCTGATCACAAACAACGGTATTCACTCAGGGTGTTACATTTCTTTCCACCAAGGGTGTGTCCGAGACTAATAGAATCATTCATTATTACGAGTGTGGGATAGTGAAATTCCACCGAGGGGACAAGACCGTGAATCTTGGCCCCGAGGTGGAATTTCACTATCCAACACGAGTATGTAATGAATGATTATTTTTCTCGCATTATTCTACATAAAAACGATGTTTGACAACTTTCTCTTTTGACGTTTAAAAGTGTACTTTCAGTTTATCCCGCCGTGCGCTACAAATAGTGCAAGTGAAGAAGAGAGCATACGACAATATTTTCAATGAAAATATGATAGAATTATAGTCATCTAAACAAAATAATGATTTATAGATTAGCTAATTCCATCATTTATCATTTTCTTGCAGCATACGATGTTTGTTATTTTACAGCGGCATAGTAATACACAGTGTAAGACAGAAAAATCTCACACTGCTGTCTCACACTGGACAAACCGATCTCACACCGGTGATTATGCGAGAAAAAGTTGTCAGATGCAAAGTATCTGCCTGATGGTTAACTTAATTGCCCTATACTTCCTCCATGACGATAATTAGTCAAACCGCATTCCTGGGCACCCCGTTCTTTCCATCAAACTAAAATGGCATCAAATTGTTAATTTTATTTATTGACTTTTTTGAATTAACCAAAAATGTCTGATGGATGGTATCTGCCTGCAATGCATGATGAACTCATCCTACAATTTTTGCCAAGACGTTAATTAGTCAATCGGCGTTCTTGGTTACCCCGTTTTGGAAAGTTCTTTACCATTTTCTTACCAGCGGTCTTGCTTCGCAAGCTTTCTATACATCAAAACTAAAATTGCACATTTATGAAATGAATGGCCTTATTTTAATTATTTAGCGTATGTCAAATCTTAACTTCTATGTGTACTCTAAGTACTCAGTAAATATATCCACTCTTTACGTAATTATTCCTTATTATTTCATTGCAAGCATATATTTTGATGCAAATCCCCACTGACTTGAATCCGTCAAAACGTGTTCATCACCTTTATACTCTCATTTTTGCTATTTCGGGCTGGTTTATCGAAAATGAAAGTAAGTTTTGATTAATTTAGAAAATTACTTTTCAGGTAAAATTCAATTATAGATTATGGACATCATATCACAAGTGTTGAAATACCAAAGGTGTAAACAGTTACTATGGTGGAGGCACTTGGCAAAATTTCTTAATTTATAAGTACAGATATATGTAGATATAAGCATTGAATGCTTTGTTTTGAATGTGCAGACAAATCATCATAACATGCTAATGCACTGTATTCAATTTGTCTGCACAGCCTTAGTGTGTTATACGACTGATGACATCCAAAAATAAGCATTCAATGCTAAATTGAAAACATATATATGGCTGGACTGGGAATTGAGCCTGGGACCCCTGCAACTCTAGTCAGGAGCTCTACCAGTGAGTTACCCAGACCGATATCCTTAGTCCATATTGCCCCAACTACTACAATATGTACATATATTTGTGGTTAATGGTTTTACTGCATGATAAATGCATCATTGACATATTTTACTCCAATTAACAACTGACTTGGTAGATTGCTCATCAACAAAAGGCTTTCACTGAATATTGGTGAAACCAGTTTAATCTGTAGTAAAATAATATTTTGCCATTGTTTTAAGGGTTGGCTGCTGACAAGAAATTCCCAGGAAAGTGAATTTTTGTTGACTCTTTTTGACAAAATATTTGATGATTTGTACCACTACATCAACACAACCTTGTCACCAAAAATGGAGACCTTGCAGTGCAACCAAATCATGCAGGTAAAGTGTAAACTAAAAAATAAGGATAACTGATGAAGAAATGAAAATATTGCAATTTATTTTTTATGAAAAATATGTTGATTTTTGAAGGCTTGCAATTTACTTGAGGGGTTGATCCCAAAGAAGGATGACAAAGGCACTCTTCCTGCTTTCCACCTTGAGAAACTGTTTATTTTTGCCCTGATGTGGAGTTTAGGTGCATTGCTGGAGCTGGATGATCGTGCAAAAATGGAAGAATTCCTTTCAAAACATCCAAGTGCTCTGGATTTACCTCCCATCAAGGAAGGAGAGACTATATTTGAATATGTTGTGGATGACCATGGTATTTGAACATTTTTTATCACAGTGAGATTGAGATAAATATTTGCTCACAAAGTTATTAATTTAATGGGTTTTAGAGTACCATTAACAGGCTTATTTAAGAAATAAACAGAAATTTAAGAAGTTCACTGGGATATGAAGTTGGTTGGTCTAGTGATCAAACCCTGTGAAGCCCGAAGGGCTTCTCGGTTGATTGTTTATTACTTAAATTTATGTTTGAAAAAGACAAATCGTTCAGAACTGTTAAAATTACCAATATTTTATGTTTACAATAATCCAAACGACAAGCGATAAGCGCATTCTATGATCATTGTGACTTCATGAAAAAGTTGATACTGAATTGAACCTTTTCGCTATTCTATAGGTTCATATTAGGAAACATATTTGCAAATATAAATACATACAGTACCGATCAGACCCAACCTATTACCATACATGTTTACTCCACCGATTTACGCGGAAGTCTACCGCTTTTTGGCCATTTTGGAAGCCATTGTGGTAAAAAAATCTCGTCGGGTTTTGAAATTAGTGCGTGACTTTGAATCGGAGGCACACAAACGCTTCATCAAGTCGCTTGAATGACAAGTTTTCAAGCATGTGTTTTACATTGAACGATGAAAGAAGCCACTTCCTGTGATTACATTAGTTACAAAACATGTCGATATTATCCTCGCAAAGGAAAAAGAAGCTTTGCAATTCCACACGTGGTTTAAACGATGACTGAATATATCTTTTAACTTTGCCATAACAGTAAACTTCACTTGCAGTTTATTGAATGCTGCATGATTTGTAAAAAGTATGTAAATAAACATTGTTTTGATGTTGAAAAAGAATATACGAATTCCTACTAGTTCTTACTTCTCTTATATGTTAAATTTTGGCAACTTAACCTATATTTCTGAACAAAGGCAATTGTTAAAGTCTCTGCACTCAAATTTTTTTTTCCTAAAAAAAAAATAAACTTACCGGTAATCAATATATGGTAAATGCATGCAAACATTTTTGTTGCTTGTGTCTAGTATATTTCAAAAGTCCTTTATATTTTAGTTGATATCATTAATTACTAATCAGAAACCCTTACTAAATATGTAGTACATAAAAAATTTTGTGCTTTGAAATATACGCGAAAACGGCCGCGCGCGCAATGCTACCGCTTTTTGGTTCAAAATCTACCTATTTTTCATCACTGGAGGTTAACATGTATGCTATTACCAGAGAAAACCCCATCTAAACCCCGGGTTTACTTTTGGGGTTTACTTTTTGAAAATTTGAGTCCCACTCAGGGTTTACTTTGGGTTTACTTGGAAATTGATTTTGAGGTCAACTGTATGCACTGAAGTGTGAAGCAGACCCCTCTTTTATCTTACCATCCAACTGCTTGTAATTCCGGCCCCTTGTATATTCCGAATACACAGTTAGTGTCTGCCTTCGGGAGTATACTTATGACTGGTGTTATGTAATATTTTGAACCCCGCGATATATTGAACCTGGTGTCATATAATATTTTGATACCGCGAAATATTGAACCCGGGTTCAATATATTATGCGATATTATGAACCCGGGTTCAATATATCGCTGCGAAATATTGAACCCCCCTATAAAATATTGAACCCCGGGTTCAACCTGTCATATAATATTTTGATACCGTGAAATATTGAACCCGGGTTCAATATATTATGCGATATTATGAACCCGGGTTCAATATATCGCTGCGAAATATTGAACCCCCCTATAAAATATTGAACCCCGGGTTCAATATATTATGGCTGCGATATTTTGAACCCCCCCCTCTAAATTTTATTGCTATTGGAGAGAGTGTTCAAAATATTATGGCTGCGATATTTTGAACCCCCCTCTAATTTTCAATGCTTTTGGAGAGGGGGTTCAATATATTATGGCTGCGATATTTTGAACCCCCTTCTCCTATTTCCAATTCCCATTGGAGAGGGGGTTCAAAATATTATGGCTGCGATATTTTGAACCCCCCTCTAATTTACATTGCTTTTGGAGAGGGGGTTCAAAATATTATGGTCCCAATATTTTGAACCCCCCCCCCCCCCCCGTCTTATTTTCATTGCTATTGGAGAGGGGGTTCAATATATTATGGCTGCGATATTTTCAACCCCCTCCTTTTTCCAATTCCCAATGGAGAGGGGGGTTCAAAATATTATGGCTGTGATATTTTGAACCCCCCTCTAATTTTCATTGCTATTGGAGAGGGGGTTCAAATATTATGGCTGCGATATATTGAACCCCCCTCCAATTTCAAATTCCAATTGGAGAGGGAGTTCAAAATATTATGGCTGCGATATTTTGAACCCCCCTCTTATTTTCATTGCTATTTGAGAGGGGGTTTAGAATATTATGGCTGCGATATATTGAACCCCCCTCCAATTTCAAATTCCAATTGGAGAGGGAGTTCAAAATATTATGGCTGCGATATTTTGAACCCCCCTCTTATTTTCATTGCTATTTGGGAGGAGGTTCAAAATATTATGGCTGCGATATATTGAACCCCCCTCCAATTTCAAATTCCCATTGGAGAGAGGGTTCAAAATATTATGGCTGTGATATTTTGAACCCCTGTCTAATTTTCATTGCTATTGGAGAGGGGGTTCAAATATGGTTGCGATATATTGAACCCCCTTCCAATTTCAAATTCCAATTGGAGAGGGAGTTCAAAATATTATGGCCGCAATATATTGAACCCCTCTCCAATTTCAAATTCCCATTGGAGAGAGGGTTCAAAATATCGCTGCCATAATTTTGAACCCCCTCTCCACTTGGGGGTTCAATATATCACGGCCATAATATTTTAAACCCCTCTCCAATGGCAATGAAAATTAGAGGGGGGTTCAAAATATCGCAGCCATAATATTTTGAACCCCCTCTCCAAAGGGAATTGGAAATAGGTTGGGGGTTCAATATATCGCGGCCATAATATTTTGAACTCCCTCTTCAATAGCAATGACAATTAGAGGGGGGTTCAAAATATCGCGGCCATATTATTTTGAACCCCCTCTCCAAAGGGAATTGGAAATAGGTTGGGGGTTCAATATATCGCGGCCATAATATTTTGAACCCCCTCTCCAATCTCAATGAAAATTAGAGGGGGGTTCAAAATATCGCGTCCATCATATTTTGAACCCCCTCTCCAATGAGAATTGGAAATTTGAGGGGGGTTCAATATATCGCGGCCATAATATTTTGAACCCCCTCTCCAATGGCAATGAAAATTAGAGGGGGGTTTAAAATAGCTGCAATAATGTAGCCCTCTCCCTATTTTTTTTTTTTTTTTTTTTTTTTTTTGGGAGAGGGCTACAACTCCATAGGATCTCCGTAATGGTGCAAGTGCGAGAGTGATTCACTCCCGCAATGATTTCGTCTCAAATCGTATATAAATGACAATAACATTTGCATTTCTTACCTGAACTCAAACATTGTAGTTGTGTATGGTATAAATTAATCCAAAAATATCAAGTATAGTCCATATATCGGCTATTTTTCGTGTATGTCAACAGCGCAAGTTGAATTTGTCCGCCATGTTTACTGACCTTGACCGGTTTTATTTTGGGACAGCCAATGAGAATTCAGGAGCGGATCTTGAACTGAATATAGGAATTCCCCTATTTTAAACATAATTAACGCGGTAAATATGAATTTTTCATTATATACCATTTCCTTAAATGATGTTTTAGTGATAGAATGAGGTAAAATCGCTTATTTACACTGAATTTCACTTTTTCAAACCCATCAAAATTCCAAGCGTAAATCCCACAAAATCACGCGAGAACTGTCATGGCTGCTGAAAATGACGACTGGTAAACATGCTGATGTGTTTTATCTGGTTTTGATTTATATACGGTTAGTTTGTTCAAACTGAATCAAAAAATAATTTTATCTAAAGAAAGTCAATTATAAAAACGATCTTTTCAAACCGAAGTCAGACGCATTAAAAATTTAATTTTGCACCATTACAGAGATCCTATGGAATTTTAGCCCTCTCCAGTAAACATCAGATATAAAAAATCGGAGAGGGCTACATTATTGCAGCTAGGTTCAAAATATCGCGGCCATAATATTTTGAACCCGGGGTTCAATATTTTATGGGGGGGTTCAATATATCGCAGTGATATTTTGAACCCGGGTTCAATATATCGCGGGGTTCAAGATATTATATGACACCGGGTTAAAAATATCGCTGCGATATATTGACCCCCACCCCCCTCACCAATGGGAATTGGAAATAGGAGAGGGGTTCAAAATATCATGGCCATAATATTTTGAACCCCCTCTCCAATAGCAATGAAAATTAGAGGGGGGTTCAAAATATAGCTTTAATAATATTTTGAACCCCCCCTTCTCTCCAATGGGAATTGGAAATGGGAGAGGGGTTCAAAATATCGCGGCCATAATATTTGGAACCCCCTCTCCAATAGCGATGAAAATTAGAAGGGGGTTCAAATTATCGCAGCCATAATATTTTGAACCCCCTCTCCAATGGGAGTTGGAAATAGGAGGGGGCTTCAATGTATCGCGGCAATAATATTTTGAACCCCCTCTCCAATAGCAATGAAAAATTGAGGGGGGTTCAAAATAACGCAGCCATTATATTTTGAACCACCTCTCCAATAGGAATTGGAAATAGGAGAGGGGTTTAAAATATTGTAGCCATGATATTTTGAACCCCCTCTCCAATAGCAATAAAGATTTAGAGGGAGGTTCAAAATATCGCGGCCATAATATATTGAACACGGGGTTCAATATTTTATAGGGGGTTCAATATTTCGCAGCGATATGTTGAACCCGGGTTCAAAATATCGCATAATATATTGAACCCGGGTTCAATATTTCTCAGTATCAGAATATTATATGACACCGGGTTTACTCTGTGTCCACTCTGGGTTTACTTTGGGTTAACTTTCTGTTAGGTTGGGTCTGATCGGTACTGTAATTATATACTAATTTTTCTTGGAATGTTTTTTAACGAGATAAGAGGTGTATATTGGGTAATAGGTTTTTTGTCCCAGTTTTATTTCAATTGTAGCATTGGCATACTGTAGCTAGCTTGTATATAGAAATGCTATTTACCATGTTTACTGCTCTATCTGAAGCATTATTAAGAAATTATTGTAGGAGTGTAAAATATTTTTAAAAAATATGTTAATAAATTAAGAATCCATTGACAGATAATTTTTTTTTTAAATGGCAATGGCAGTGTGAGATGAGTCCTTCCCTTTATACTACAACCCTGCATACAAATGTAAACAAACATTGTCTTTTACAGGGGAATGGCAGCACTGGTCTTTGAGAGTTGATGAGTACATCTACCCTTCAGATGTTGTTCCAGAATTTTCATCCATTTTAGTTCCAAATGTTGACAATGTTCGAACAAGTTTCTTGATTGATATCATTGCAAAACAGAACAAAGTATGTAAATATTTTATAGACTCTCCTGCATCAAAACAAATATTCCTAGTTTTGGATGTTCCCAAAGTTGTTATCAGATGAAATTTACCAGACGCATATTTTTGATTGTTTACTAGGCTGTTTTGCTGATTGGAGAGCAAGGAACAGCAAAGACTGTGATGATCAAAGGTTATATGGCCCAGTATAACCCAGAGAGTCATCTTAGCAAAAGTTTCAACTTTTCTTCTGCTTCAACACCTTCTATGTTTCAGGTACCATATATTTTTTCTAATGTGTGAAAATCAGATTTTTAAAAAATATTACAGATGACTTAAGAGTTCTAGATATTTTATTTCCTGAGCATTTATAGTTAATTTTTAAAAGCTAGTACTGGTAAATTAAAATTTCTTTTATTTGTATTTGAATACATTGGATTTTTTATTGACAGAGGACAATAGAAAGTTATGTTGACAAGAGGATGGGCAGTACATATGGACCTCCTGGAGGCAGAAGAATGACGGTCTTCATTGATGATGTGAACATGCCTGTCATCAATGAATGGGGGGATCAGGTTGAATTTAAAAAAGATAATTCCTTTATTCAGTCAAAATTTCAAATATTGTATACATATCCCTATTCAATGTATAAAATGCCAGTTAACTTATCTGTCAGCTTTGAATATGTTTGTGTGCAATAACTGGCATTTGATTCCTTTTTATCTCACCGAGACGAAGTCAGGGGGAGCTTATGCTATACTCCCGGTGTCAGTGTCCGGACCTGGTTAAGGTTTTTGTTGCAGGTCCTGTATCTAAGTTATTACTTGTCCTATCTTCACCAAACTTGCATGGATGATGCATCTGGACCTACTTATTGACTTGAAAGACTTGGATGCTGAATCAGGGCCATGAGTTTCAGATGCTGGAGGAGGTTAAGGTTTTTGGAGCAGGTTAAAGTTTTTGGTGCAGGTGCCCTTTGATAGCAATTTCTTAGTTACTACTGGTCCTAACTTGACCAAACTTGCATGGATGGTGCGTCTTATGATACTGATGCACCAGACATGCTTTAATGCTGAATCTGTCACATGTTTGATAAATATTAGTACTATTTCAAACTTGCATAGTTGATTTAACTACAATATAAATGAATCGCAGAGGTAGCTTCAGATGCAGAGCCTTCTCCATTATCAAGGATGCTAAAAAATATATCTTAGATCACTGGTCCTAACTTTACTAAACTTGCATGGATGGTGCGTCTTATGATACTGATGCACCTGACAGACACGAATGCTGAATTTGACCCATAGGTTTCGGATGCTGGATGAGGTTAAGGTTTTTAGAGCTGGTTAAAGTTTTTGGAGCAGGTGCCCTCTGATGATTATATCTTAGTTATTACTGGTCCTAACTTCAAACTTGCATGGATGATGCGTCTTATGATACTGATGCACCTGGCAGGCTTGAATGCTGAATCTGAGCCATAGGTTTAGGATGCTGGATGAGGTTAAGGTTTTTAGAGCTGGTTAAAGTTTTTGGAGCAGGTGCCCTTTGATGATTATATCTTAGTTATTACTGGTCCTAACTTCACCAAACATGCATGGATGGTGTGTCTTGTGATACTGATGCACCTGACAGGCATGAATTCTGAATCTGACCAATAGGTTTCGGATGCTGGATGAGGTTAAGGTTTTTAGAGCTGGTTAAAGTTTTTGGAGCAGGTGCCATTTGATGATTATATCTTAGTTATTACTGGTCCTAACTTCACCAAAATTGTATGGATAGTGCGTCTTATAATACTGATGCACTGATGCACCTGACAGGCATAAATGTTGAATCTGAGCCATAGGTTTCGGATGCTGGAGGAGGTTAAGGTTTTAAAAGCTGGTTAAAGTTTTTGGAGCAGGTGACCTCTGATGATTATATCTTAGTTATTACTTGGTCTTTACTTCATAAAACTTGCATGGATGAAGCGTCTTATGATACTGATGCAACTGGCAGGCTTGAATGCTGAATCTAAGCCATAGGTTTTGGATGCTGGATGATATTTGGTTTTTAGCTCACCTGAGCTGAAAGCTCAAGTGAGCTTTTCTGATCACTTTTTGTCCGGCGTCAGTCTGTCTGTCCGTCTGTCTGTCTGTCCGTCTGTCTGTCTGTCCGTCCATAAACTTTTTACATTTTCGACTTCTTCTCAAGAACCACTGGGCCAATTTCAACCAAACTTGGCACAAAGCATCCTTAGGTAAAGGGGATATAAGTTTATTAAAATGAAGGGCCACGCCCTCTTTCAAGGGTAGATAATAAAAAATCATTGAAAATTTGTTGGAATTTTTCAAAAATCTTCTTCTCAAAAACCATTTGGCCAGAAAAGCTGAAACTTGTGTGGAAGCATCCTCAGGTAGTGTAGATTCAAGTTTGTTCAAATCATGTTCCCCGGGGGTAGGGTGGGGCCACAATGGGGGGTTCGAATTTTTACATAGGAATATATAGAGTAAATCTTTAAAAATCTTCTTCTCAGAAACCGATCGTGCAGAAAAGCTGAAACTTGTGTGGAAGCATCCTCAGGTAGTGTAGATTCAAGTTTGTTCAAATCATGATCCCCATGGGTAGGGTGGGGCCACAATGGGGGTCAAATTTTTACATAGGAATATATAGAGTAAATCTTTAAAAATCTTCTTCTCAGAAACCAATCGTGCAGAAAAGCTGAAACTTGTGTGGAAGCATCCTGAGGTAGTGTAGATTCAAGTTTGTTCAAATCATGATCCCCAGGGGTAGGGTGGGGCCACAATGGAGGGTTGAATTTTACATAGGAACATATAGAGTAAATCTTTAAAAATCTTCTTCTCTGAAACTGATCGGCCAGAAAAGCTGTTACTTGTGTGAAAGCATCCTCAGGTAGTGTAGATTTAAGTTTGTTCAAATCATGATCCCTGGGGGTAGGGTGGGGCCACAATGGGGGGGGGGGGTTGAGTTTTTTTATATAGGAATATATAAGGAAACATCTTTAAAACTGTTCTTCTCAGAAACTGATTGGCCAGAAATCTTATTACTTGCGTGGAAGCATCCTCAGGTAGTGTAGATTCAAGTTTGTTCAAATCATGATCCCCAGGGGAAGATGGGGCCACAATGGGGGGTCGAATTTTTACATAGGAATATAAAGAGAAAAATCTTTAAAAATCTTCTTCTCAGAAACCGATCGGCCAGAAAAGCTGTAACTTGTGTGAAAGCATCCTCGGTTAGGGTATATTCAAGTTTGATGAAATTATGATCCTTATAGGTAGGGTGGGGCGTCAATATTGTTAATTCTTTAAAATTGTTTAGACTCTGGCCCCTGGACAATTCTTGGACCTCACAAGGGGTTCAAAATTTGATGTAGGTTTATAATCCATATATAAATAGTTGTTTAAGTCTGATCATCTTCTTGAGAACTGCAATGCTCAATATGTGATATGACTGTAAAACCACCCTGTTACAAAGGGGCTCAATGATAAACATAAGAATATGCAGGGGAATTTTTTTTTTTAATACAGAATCTATTATACGACATTGTTCAGATATTTTGTATATGACTCCATAAAGCTGATTTTATTATGTTTATTGTTGCTTAGGTGAGCGATGTGGCCCATGGGCCTCTTGTTTGGAACAGGTCACATATTTTATAGATAATAGCTTGCATAGTTGATTTAACTATAATATTAATGAACCGCAGAGGTAGCTTCAGATGCAGAGCCTGATCTCCATTATCAAGGATGCTAAAAAGAGATCTCCTACATCACTCAAACCTGCTTGATAGATGTGTTTGTTGTTAAATGATATTTAACATGATTCCTATGATATAGTATTGTATGATATGATACACTATTGTTTTATATGATACGATTTGATATTGTATCAATTTTTTTGTACATTATGATATGATATTGTATCATGATATTGTTATGTATAGTATTGTATATTATCGTACAATATTGTATAATATGATATTGTATTATATACTATTTTATCACATGCTATTGTTTCATATGATATTTCAACATATTGTATCATTTGATATGCTACTGTATAATATATATATCATATCATATGATACGATATTAAATAATATGATATTGGTTTATATAATATATTATTATATCACATGAAAATGTATTATATGATATTGTTTAATGTGATATTGTATCATATAATACAATATAGTATGTTATGATATTGTATGATTTAATATAGTACTATATCACATGATATTGTATCAATTGATATGATACATTGTTGTATCTTAATTATATTGTATCATATGATACAATATCCTATTATGTATCAAATATGATACAATATCATACAATATAATATCATACTATAATATTATTCAATATAATATCATATGTTACAATATTGCGATGTATTACCGGGTATGTGATATGATATTGTATGATATAATACTATATTGTATCATATACTATATATTAATCATTCATTATTACGAGTGTGGGATAGTGAAATTCCACCGAGGGGACAAGATTCACGGTCTACGACGAGGCTCTGCCTAGACCGTGAATCTTGGCCCCGAGGTGGAATTTCACTATCCAACACGAGTATGTAATGAATGATTATTTTTCTCGCATTATTCTACATAAAAACGATGTTTGACAACTTTCTCTTTTGACGTTTAAAAGTGTACTTTCGGTTTATCCCGCCGCGCGCTACAAAGTGCAAGTGAAGAAGAGAGCATACGACAATATTTTCAATGAAAATATGATAGAATTGTAGTCATCTAAACAAAATAATGACTTATAGATTAGCTAATTCCATCATTTATCATTTTCTTGCAGCATACGATGTTTGTTTACATTTTACAGCGGCGTAGTAATACACAGTATAAGAGAAAAATCTCACACTGCTGTCTCACACTGGACAAACCGATCTCACACCGGTGATTATGCGAGAAAATGTCATATCATGTTACAATATCATACTTCATCATTATTTATTACAGTATTTTATTGTATTATATGATATATATTGTATGTATCATAGGATGCAATATCGTATTTTATAATATTGTATTGATAAACATTGTATCATATAATACAGTATGAAATGAACATATGATTATTATAGAATTTTTTAACATATGATATAGTTATACGATATTGTGTCAAAACAGTATCCATGTATATCCAAGATCATTATTAACTATCATGATTTTCATATAATATGACAAAGGTGGTCTCATAAAGGTGATTCCTCATAAAGGTGATGCCTCGTCTCGGTGAGCTTTGTAATCTGTGATTACCTATGTTTTCATACATTATTTTGCTATCAAATCCTAGATCACAAATGAAATTACCCGACAAATGATGGAGATGCATGGCATGTACAGCCTAGACAGACCTGGAGATTTCATCTCAATTGTGGACATGCAATTCATTTCTGCCATGATTCATCCAGGAGGAGGAAGGAATGATATTCCACAGAGGCTTAAACGACAGTTTTCCATATTCAACTGTTCTCTTCCATCCAACAATTCAATTGACAAAATCTTTGGTTAGTTCAGATTCAGCTTTTACTGATGATTAATTAATTAAGATAAGTAACTACCTGCAACAGAGGATAAGGTTTGTCTTAAGACTGTATATAAATATAGTCAAGCAACTTGAGGGAAAATGTGTGCATGTTTAAAAAGTTTATGACATTCTTAGGTTATAACTTAAAATATGTTTTTCTATAATGCTATCAATTGGGAAGGTATTTTGTCAGTTTTTCAATAATCATTTTCCTACAGGAATCATTGGATGTGGATATTTCTGTCCAAGTCGTTTTGATCCAGAAGTGTGTGAAATAGTGAAAAAAATTGTTCCAGCTACTCGAACTCTTTGGCAGATGACAAAGGTTTATTTAGATAATACTCTATGTATTCAGCTTTTAGCTTTTAATTGATTGATTCATAAATGACAATCTAAGATTATACATGCTTTCTTCTGTTTTTTTCCTTGTCTTTTTAGGTTAAAATGTTGCCAACACCAGCAAAGTTTCATTATATTTTCAACTTAAGAGATCTGTCTCGTATCTGGGAAGGAATGCTTAAGATCAAAGGAGAGGAATGTCATGAGCAATTGATGATACTAGCACTCTTCAAACATGAATGCACAAGGGTGATTTCTGACAGGTGTGTAAATAGAAATAACTGGATTTCATGTAGAGTATTTAAACAATGTAAATCATGCCAATTCATATAGGTGAAGAACCTTTACTAGCCTTGACAAAAAATGCAATTAGAAAAGTTTAGCTTTCAGAAATACATGTAATAGCATGAAATTGCTTGAATTCCTGCATTTATGTTTTCTGTAGTTAAATAAAGATACGAGCTATGGCTTTGGCCATACAGTATGATCTGTCTAAACTAATTTGTATTTGTATTGCATTTGTATTTGGTTCTGATAGATCATCTGAATAGAGTAAAATTCGTTTAGTATGAAAAGTATATAATGAATTTGAATACTTTTTATTACGAATTTGTTGCACAGATATAACGAATTATAGATATAACAAAGTAAATCTTTTGGTCCATAGGACTGCACTATAACCAAGTTTTACTGTACAATGTAAATAGCACTTGAATTTAGGCACATTGAAAGAGGCATGGTCAGGATTTGAACTTAAAGTTTTCAAATTACATTTTTCCATTTTTAATTTCTAGAATGGCTAAGTAGAGCATTTCTAATGCTTGATCAAAATTTCATTAGTTTTAATGTAACAAGTTATACTTGAGATACAGAAATAAGATTTGTTTTTATCGTAGAAGAAAAGCTTGTGCAACCTATTATTTATTTATATTATATTCAGTGTTTGTTATTCTAAAGATTTTCTTGTCAGATTTACAAATGCAGAGGACAAAGCTTGGTTTGAAAAAAGTTTGAATTCTGTTATCCGTGATATTGATGAGACACTGGTTGATAAGTGTCATGAGGAGCCATACTTTGTTGACTTTCTGCGGGATGCACCAGAACCCACAGGGGAAGAAGCTGATGATGATGCTTTTGATGCCCCAAAAATTTATGAACAGGTACAGAGCCATAGGTTTTGGATGCTGGAGGAGGTTAAGGTTTTTAGAGCTAGTTATTACTGGTCCTAACTTCACCAAACTTGCATGGATGGTGCGTCTTATTATACTGATGCATCTGACAGGCATGAATGCTGAATCTGAGTCATAGGTTTTGGATGCTGGATGAGGTTTAGTTTGTTTGAACAGGTCACATGTTTTATAGGAAATAGTACTATTTCAAACTTGCTTAGTTGATTTAACTATAATATAAATGAATCGCAGAGGTAGCTTGAGATGCAGAGCC
The DNA here is from genome assembly GCA_020458035.1 of Magallana ariakensis. Lineage (NCBI taxonomy): Eukaryota > Metazoa > Mollusca > Bivalvia > Ostreida > Ostreidae > Magallana > Magallana ariakensis. The sequence continues at coordinate 38,552,853 of CM035815.1, read as the reverse complement.
TGATCTCCATTAACAAGGATGCTAAAAATATCTCCTACCTCACTCAAACCTGCTTGATAAATGTGTTTGTTGTTAAATGATATTTAACATGATTCCTATGATATAGTATTGTATGATATGATACACTATTGTTTTATATGATACAATATTATATATTTTACTTCAGTTATTGCCGAGATCAAAGAGATGCCGCGGACATTATTCTCCAATATACCACAAATGTCATCAGTAAATTATCAGATCAGAAATACCTATTTGTCTCGCACTGATCATGAAGTACAACTTCAAACTGTAAAAAGTTTTAAAACCATGTCAATTTCACGTGTTAGTTCCAGTCAAAACAATGTGTATTGCCTCAAATGTTTATTTTTAAGAGATCAATGCGGCTGTTTCTAGGACCTCCCTAGCACATTTTCACTGTGTGTTTTTTAGATAAAATATATAACGTGTAGTTGTAATAATCGTATTGAATTGCCCTTAAAATATTAGGAATATGATTCAAAGATATTTAATAAAGAAGTGAAGAGTATTAAAAATCCAAAGAAAAATTATGTCGTCTGCATGTGATTTCTTTGATCGATACACATGTAAACATTATTAACAAATCCGTTGGGGTTACACGGAACAGCGGTCAAAATGACCTAGATCGTCTCTCTATATGAGAAACGATCTGTAGAAATACTGAACTGTTAGTAAAATAGAAATAAAGTTCTTGTTATCGTGAATGTTGCAGGATAACCTCCTCGGTCTCGAAATGTTGTTTAAAATATAAACGCCTCGGCTTTTATATTTCAAAACAACATTTCTCGACCTCGGAGGTTATACTGCAACATTCATGAAAACTTGTACTTAATTTCTTAAATATATTATATTCATTTGTAAAAAGTTATATTATATGATATGATATTGTATCAATATGTTGTACATTATGATATGATATTGTTATGCATAGTATTGTCTATTATACAATATTGTATAATATGATATACTGTACTATATATTATTTTATCACATTTTATTGTTTCATATGATATTGCCATATATAATATTGTATCATATTATGATATGATATTGAATAATATGAAATTGGTTTATATTGATATATTATTATATCACATGAAGTTGTATTATATGATATTGTAAAATACAATATCTTATCATTTGATATGATATTGTATAATGTGAATTGTATTATATAATATATTACTATATCACATGATTGTATCAGATTATTTTGATACAATGTTATATCAAATTAAATTGTATCATATGATACAATATCATAGTATATAACAGTATCAAATATGATACAATATTATACAATACTATATTATACAATATAATATCATATGTTACAATATATTGTGATGTATTACATGATATGAAATTGTATCATATAATACTTTATTTTATCATATAATATATTGTATTATGTGATCAAATACAATAATATATAACACAACACAATGTCATATCATATGTAACAATATCATATTGCATCATTACTTATTACAGTATTATATTAATTATATAATATATATTATAATATCATAGGATGCAACATCATATTTAATATTTTTGTATTGATAAACATTGTATCTTATAATACCGTATAAAATGAACACATGATTATCATATAATTTTATAGCATATGATATACGGTATTGTGTCAAAACAGTATCCATGAATATCATTAACAATGATTTTCATATAATATGATAAAAATGGTCTCTTAAAGGTGATGTCTCGTCTCCATGAGCGTTGTATTGTAATCTGTGATTATCTATGTTTATATTATGACGTAACTGTGGTGATAACCTTTTACACACTTATTTTCTATATGATTTCAACTTTCTTCCGCCTTATTTTTAAAGCTCTTTATAAAACTTTAACTTTGGGGGCGAAAAATGCATAATACTGCACATAGTCCTTTTTGATTACAAATTCTTTTCTTGTTACCACACTTACAGATACCTTCATATGAGTTTTTGAATGAAAAACTGTTAACCTTCATGGAACAGTACAATGAACTAGTCAGAGGTGCTCATATGGATCTTGTCTTCTTCAAGGATGCTATGGTGCATCTGATAAAGGTAAGGAGAACTCCTGATCATCAGAAGCTCTCATGAATTTATATCTGGCCTTTTTGCCTTGTCTGAAGCTACTGTAACCGCTTTGTAGAAATTTGATATAAAATTACTTGATAAGTGTAGCGAAAGAGAGAGACAGTTACAGTATAGAATGATGTAGAAAAAGAGATGGAGAAATGGAACAGATCAGATTGCTTATGTAGTAAAAAAAGTAAACCATAGGTCATGGTTATATTATTGTAATATGCTTATATTTGTATTGATGTATAATTGAGCTTACATTCTATGTAAAGTTACTTGCAATGAAAATCGGGTCTTTTTACTGACAATAGTAAGTTTATTTTACTCCAAGACGACAACTATTTCTCAAAGTGCTTTGATTCAATTATTGCTCCAAAATGTCTTCCTCCAACACCTTTTTGTTCTGATGTTTAAATAAAAAGAAATTATAGAACTCAATTACATGTACATTTAAGAACTGTCACTCATGTTAGCTATGTGGCCAAGTGGCCTTTTTTTTTTATAGCTATTAGGCTGTTAAATAATTTTATCTCAATCTGTCTAATAGAGCTGAGTAATAAGTACTTCCAATTTATCACTCCCTTTCGATCCTCGTTGATCAGATGGGATGTTTAAGCATTGAATCCTTATTTTTAGAAAGATGTAGTCTGATAACTGCAGCGGTGTGTGCATACAAATTGAGTAATGCGTGTTAGCGCGTTATGAAAATTTGTATGCACACACCGCTGCAGTTATGAGACTATATCTTTAAAAAAATAATGATTTTAAATTAATGCTTAATATATTTACATTTTTAGTTCACCTGAGCTGAAAGCTCAAGTGAGCTTTTCTGATCAAAATTTGTCCGTTGTCTGTCGTCGTTGGCGTTGTCGGCGTTGTAAACTTTTCACATTTTCATCTTCTTCTCCAGAACCACTGGGCAGATTTCAACCAAACTTGGCACAAAGCATCACTGGGTAAAAGGGATTCAAGTTTGTTCAAATGAAGGGCCACACCCTCTTTAAAGGGGAGATAATTTAGAATTATTTAAAATTTGTAGGTATTTTTCAAAAATCTTCTCAAAAACTATTAGGCCAGACATTTTGTAACTTGTATGGAAGCATCCTCAGGTAGTGTAGATTCAAGTTTGTTCAAATCATAGTCCCCGGGGGTAGGGTGGGGCCACAATGGGGGGGTGAATTTTTACATAGGAATATATAGAGAAAATCTTTAAAAATCTTCTTCTCAAAAACAATTAGGCCAGAAAAGCTCCAATTTGAGTGGAAGCATCCTCAGATAGTGTAGATTCAAGTTTGTTTAAATCATGGTCCCAGGGGGTAGGGTGGGGCCACAATGGGGGGGGGGGTGGTGAATTTTTACAAAGGAATATATAGAGAAAATCTTTAAAAATCTTCTTCTCAAAAACTATTAGGCCAGAAAAGCTCAAATTGGAGTGGAAGCATCCTCAGATAGTGTAGATTCAAGTTTGTTCAAATCATGGTCCCCGGGGGTAGGGTGGGGCCACAATGGAGGATGAATTTTTACATAGGAATTTATAGAGAAAATCTTTAAAAATCTTCTTCTCAAAAACTATTGGGCCAGAAATCCTCCAATTTGAGCACAGGCATCCTCAGATAGTGTAGATTCAAGTTTGTTTAAATCATGGTCCCCAGGGGTAGGGTGGGGCCACAATTGGGGGATGAATTTTTACATAGGAATATATAGAGAAAATCTTTAAAAATCTTCTCCTTTAAAACTATTAGGCCAGAAAAGCTCAAACTTTTATGGAGGCATCCTCAGATAGTGTAGATTCAAGTTTGTTTACATTATGGTCCCCGGGGTTAGGGCGGGGCCACAATGGGGGGATGAATTTTTACATAGGAATATATAGAGAAAATCTTTAAAAATATTCTGGGAAAGTTTTTAGTCCAAAAAGTAGTAACTGGTGTGAAAGCACGGGTTGTGCAGATTAAAGTTTGATCAAACCATGATTCCCTAGAGAAAAGTGGGGCCACGAAGTGGGGGGCGGGGGTTATATAGGAATAGAGAAAAATCTTCCTACAGGTACAACAACAAAAGGGGCTATGTATTTACCATAAAAATATGTGGATAAAAATCGGCAGATGTTTTAAATATTTTGAGCAAGATCTACTGTTCTTAGTTGTCAAGATATTTTGATTTTGATACTGTAATGCTAATTTGATCAAATATAAGGCTATTGTTCCTCAGGTGAGCGATGTGGCCCCTGGGCCTCTTGTTTTAACTTCTTCCCTTGTCTGCAAATATGATTTATACCTTAAAAATCCTTTTTTATCTTAAGGGTAAGTTAGAGCCACTGTAACGGCCACAAGCGTGAACTTTGATTTTTGCTTGTGACATTGCATTTTGCAGCGTTCAACATTTGTGACGTCATAATAAAACTCGTAATTTTAACTTTTCAGTACCCTGTGTGTGTTGCAGTGTTAAAACTGCAGTAGCTTTCCACACACTTTACATGCAAAAAATATGTGGAATGTAAATATGAGAGTATATTAGCAGCAACAACAGAGGTTGTTAGTCTGTTGCAGTCTTGAAGTTGAAGAAAATAGTTCAAAACAAGAATTTCTGGTTATGTGTGGGAATGACATTGGGTATACAGGCCTCTCACTCCCATTTTTGGTACTGGGGCCGGGGCCAATGGATTTGGGAAAAAAGCGACATTTTGATAGAAATTGGGAATTTTTTACTAGTTAAAATAATAATTTTAACAAAAAAAACCCAAATTAATATAAACAGGAATAAACATGGTAACTGAAGTAATCACTCTGATTTAAAGAAAACATCTATTTTCTTGCACTTTTCAGTTGTTGCCGAAGAAATCTTTCTATAATATTTCGCATATTGTGTGACATGATGTTTACAATAAACAAGTTGTACCTAGTCTACTTTCGCTTTCACATATGACTGGTTCCCGTTCATCACGCTACCAGTTTACAACGCGATCTTCACAGTGCTTTTACGACTGTCGAAGATATTCACCGTTTTACGTGGGTCTTTTCTTTTTTTCTTTTTTTTAACTTTAACAAATTTTAGGCAATCATGCATTGGGAAATTTCACACTCAATTTTGGGAAAAAAGGTGCCTTTTTCGCGTTGGGAACGGGGCCGGGGCCGAATATCGGCCCCAATTATAGAGGAGCGAGAGGCCTGGTATAGGTTAAGCTTTGAACAGCCTTGTTACTAAAAAGCAGCTCAACAAGCACTTGATATACAGTGAGTTATATATCAGTTGATTTCAAAACACTGAATGAGCTGCTTGAAATATTGTGTATGACTGAAAATCTTCATTAAAAATATCACCAACAGATATCTCGAATCATTGGAACACCACGAGGAAATGCTTTACTTGTGGGAGTAGGAGGATCTGGGAAGCAGTCCCTAACACGCCTGGCCTCATTTATCGCTGGCTACAGAATATTTCAGATTACACTGTCAAGGTACATGTATTTTCTTTATACATGTTTGTTAATTTGGTAGCATGGGGACAATTAAAGAGTACATTTTGTTTTCATTATCAAGTTTTAATCATTTCAATGCTTTTTAATTACATTTAGAGATCAATAAATTGCTTTGATGATTTTAATAACATTTTAGTTTATAGAAAATGTGATATGGTTTTTGCAGAACTTACAATGTCAGCAATCTGATGGATGACTTAAAATATATGTACCGGGTTGCAGGCTGTGAAGGGAAAGGGATCACCTTTATCTTTACTGACAATGAAATCAAGGATGAAGCTTTCCTAGAGTACCTTAACAATATTTTGAGCTCAGGGGAGGTCAGCGAATGCTACATAATTATATGAACCTTAAAAACTTAGCCAGTTTAAAGCCTTTGGAAAATGTAAAAAAAGAATACATGAAGCCTATGTGAAAAAAATCTCATGAAGTATATTTTTTCAACAGGTCTCAAACTTGTTTGCCAAAGATGAACTGGATGAAATTACCCAGGAATTGATTTCTGTCATGAAAAAAGAGCTACCAAGATGTCCCCCCACATTTGAAAACCTTTACGACTTTTTCATTTCCAGAGCAAGAAAAAACTTGCACACAGTTCTCTGCTTTTCTCCAGTGTGTATTTAAATTATTTTTTTTAATTTGAAATATGTTTATTTGGTGGATCACTTTAATTTCTAAAATTGTTAAGCTTCATTTTAAAAAGATTAAATGGTCTCAATCGTTTTATGTTGTATTTTTGAGCTCACCTGAGCTGAAAGCTCAAGTGAGCTTTTCTGATCACATTTTGTCTGTCGTCCGTCTGTCTGTCTGTCTGTCCGTTCGTCTGTATACTTTTCACATTTTGAACTTCTCTAAAACCACTTGGCCAATTTCGACGAAATTTGGCACAAAGCATCCTTATGGTATGGTGAATATAAATTGCAGAAATGAAAGACCGATCTTTATTCAAAGCGGAGAAAAACCGCGAAAATGTAAAAAAAAAAAGGGGGTGCATTTAAAAAATCTTCTCAAGAACTACTGAGTCAAATTCAACGTAATTTAGCATAAATAATCCTTATGGAAAGGAATTGCAAAATCTATGGGCTAATTCTGTTTCAAATTTGATTAATTTATGAAAATAACAAAGAGGGAAGTCAATCAGTTTATAACTTTGGTATTTCATATATCGAAAACCAGGTTCTTTGTTTGAAGCAGCCATGTTGGACGCATGATAAAACGGGTCAATCTCACAAAGATGAATTTGCTTGTTGTGCAACAGTTTACGTGCATGCAAAGGGAATATTTGAAACATGCAAAATATATTTGTGCCAATTTTGTGAAGTAAATTGAGGTGAAATATTTCAATGCGATTAAATTTAAGTGTGTTAAATTATGGTTTATAAACAATTTTTAATTAATCTGTGTACCTGTGTATATTCTGTATGTGTTTGTAGTATTTCCTTTATTTTCTTTCTATTTTGTGTTTTAACACATAGTGCGTGGATCAAATTACATGCTTAGCCTGTTGTTGGGCAATATTTCTATTTATAAATATGGTCAGTGTTATCATATTTCTAATTACATGCATTAGATAAGAGTAATCAGGGGAATTGATACCTACAGGGGGGAGTCTGGTATTTATGTTCATTGTTTAGAGGAAGACGCTATTGTGAAGACGCTTAATTAAGAAACTCTTATTTTCATTCAAAATCTACTCTTACCTTTACTATTCATACTGTTCATACTGTGCGTATTTGCCGAGATACTTTGTGATCTGAATTTTTTGCTTCCAAGAAGTCATGGGACCTAAGCGAGCGTCCCGACCCGCGCCATACAATCCAGACTTGCCAGTGAATTGGACGGCAGCAAGATTGACAGAAGCTTTGGATTCCCGCGGAATAGCATACTCTTCTAATGCACGAAGATCGACGTTAGTTCGTTTGTACATGGAGAGTGAATTCCCAGGCTCTATAAATAGAACTGCGAATGATAGTGCGCGCTCCCATGATCCTCCACACCAAAACATCAATGACGACTCGAGTGTTAGGTGATCCCGTGATGCACCGTACTATCTTCAACAGTGCAGTCGCTGCAACAAAATGTGGTACATCTTGCATCACGAGTGAACTCTTTGCAAGCAACCGCTATAAATCCATCGTCGACTGCAAGGAATAACGATGAACCAGGAAGCAAAACTCCGGCGAATTCGACTACAACTGGCAGGAATCCCGAGTCTTTCTTCACACTGGACACGGCCTTTGCCCGTATTTCCGTGGCAGCTGCAGGATCCCCAACACAGAGCCTGTAATTGAAGAGGACGAGATTCGGATTCGCAGTGGAATCTCTCCCCCTGGTAGAGACAATCTCTCCTCAACTGCGCCACCAGATTACCTGAGGTAAAGATGTCAATTTAGCATCTTTGTTAATACCATATTTCTCTCCCCCTGACGAAAACGATGACAACAAGAAGCCGGACAAATGACTGCAGAAGTCGTTAAACATCGGCAAGTTCATTCAAGCTTTTGGAATTTACAAAAACACAATGTGTCAAGCGTATCCCCAAAGAAGGCAGGAGTTAGATTTATACGAAAGGGACATAATTGACATGGCTACCCGCTACCCAGGCAATGGGTTCTACCGATATCATCAGCAATTTAGTCTTATGGCTGCTTCACATCTTAAGTATAATAACATTCTCATTGACTGGTCTGTGCGGAACAACACTTTATTTTGTAATTTGTTTGCGAATGCCAGACCGCAGTCATGTGCAACCTGCAACAGTACGCTGCACTCCACAGGCTTTTGCCCCGTTACCGACAAAGTTAAGGTAAGAGAAATTGGGACATGGATTTCTATGGACGTCGGACAGAATTTCATGAAGGTAGAGAAATTTGTAACAATTTCAATGGCTTCAGAGGCTGTCACATACCTAGATGCAAGAACGCCCACATCTGCATCAGTTGCAGAGGAGACCACTCTAAACACAATTGCAGCTCAAAAAACTCCCAGCAGCCCCACACAAATGAGGCTTTCAAAAAGATGTAACTACAACTTTGATAAGAAAATAACAATGCCCATCAACTTAGACAGTCTTCAATCTTTCCTACAAGATCATCCCGACACCCAATCTACAGAATATCTTATGAATGGTTTACATTTCGGCTTTCATACTGGCTTCCAGGATCTTCCAAAGAATTCTCTGGAATTCAAAAATCAAAAGTCAGCTTCATTAAACTCGGACAGCGTTACAGAGATCGTAAACAAAGAACTAAACCTGGGTTACTTGTATGGTCCATTTTCAGAAATTCCCTTCCGACACTATCGCATTAACCCTATTGGGATAGCTGAAAGCAAATACTCTAAGAAAAAGCGCCTCATTGTTGATATGTCAGCACCACACAATGACGAAGAAAATCCTAACATGAATACTCTTATTGATAAGTCAGAATTCTCCCTGAGTTATGTTACTATGGACGATGCTATTAGACTAATTAAATTATGCGGGAAAGGAGCTTCACTAATTAAAACAGACATTACTGATGCCTTCAAGATCATGCCTATATCATATGAGTTATGGCCATATCACGGAATTAAGTGGGACGATAAATACTATTTCTTCAAGCGCCTTGTCTTCGGTAGCAGATCGAGTCCAAAGATCTTTGACACCCTGTCTTCCGCTGTGTGTTGGATTGCAGAGAAAAAATACAAGATACTGAATGTGTTGCACCTGTTAGATGACTTCCTTGTTGTGGTTCCACCATTTGATGATGCTCATAAAGTGATGGAGAGATTCTTGGGGATATTTAGAACCCTTGGGATTCCTCTATCGGAGAAGAAAACCGAAGGACCTTGTACAGAACTGGAATACCTTGGGATAACATTAGACTCCTGGAACATGGAAGCCTGTTTACCGCCAGAGAAGATCGATCGCATCTTATCTATCGTAAATTCCTTCAAAACACAAAAATCATGTACAAAGAGAGAATTGCTCAGTTTGCTGGGACATCTCAATTTTGCCTGCAGGGTTGTTCTGCCAGGTCGATCTTTCATTTCTCACCTCATGATGGGGGGGGGGGGGGGGGGGCTTCACTCATTACTTTGTTCATTTGGCATTCATTCCTTGGGAATTTCCCCCAAGTCTATGTTTTAAAAAATTTTTGTTTGAAGTCTCTAAGGCACTTAGAGATATTAATTATACTGTTACAACCATTTTTTATACTATAGGAGTTATGCATATGTTGGTTAATGTAGTCTAGTTGTCTAGTTAGTATTTTAGCTTTGAATACACCGGTAGTCTAGTTGTCTAGTTAGTATTTTAGCTTTGAATACACCTTGCAGTTGGTTTATTCCTTTATGCTCGCTGGGAGCAGCCCCGAGCGCAATCCGTTCTTGTCTCGAGGCCCACTGGAGATCAGCCCCGGGTCATGATTCGTTCTAATATATGCCCGCTGCGATCAGCCCCGGGTCATGCTTCGTTCTAATTTATGCTCGCTGGGATCAGCCCCGTATGCAGTCTGTTCTAGTCTTGAGGCCTGCTGGAGATCAGCCCCGGGTCATGCTTCGTTCTAATCTAAGCCCGCCGGGATCAGCCCCGGGTCATGCTTCGTTCTAATTTATGCCCGCTGGGATCAGCCCCGGGCGCAATCTGTTCTAGTCTTAAGTCCCGCTGGAGATCAGCCCCGGGTCATGCTTCGTTCTAATTTACGCCCGCTGGGATCAGCCCCGGGTCATGCTTCGTTTTAATTCATGCTCAATGGGATCAGCCCCAGGCATGGGTCTTGTGTCGTTGTCATGCTAACAGCCCAGGCTATTGCTGTTAGGGAAGGAATGAGTAGCCCCCAAGCGCCAAACTATTTACATAATAAATTATATGTATATTTTGGTGTTTACAAATATGTGTTTATTTTTGTTTTATGTATGATTGTATTTCAGTTTGCAGTGTTTGTTTATTTAGCTATACTAGATGTTTGGGTATAAGACCCAATAAATTGTTTGCTTCCTCTCAACTCTTGTTAATTTTATAAATTGAAATTTTCACTTGTGACGGTAGTTTTAGCTTGTTTTGATTTTCATTTCATTTTCATTATGCTTTTTAACTTAAGGGGAATTATTGCCTGTATTTTGTAATTTTTACATATCAAATCAAACATAGACTTCGGTAAATCAGACAGCTGATTGTTTACCTGTGCAAAATGAGCAAAATCTTATGCACTTACAACATACCGGCATTATAAAATACTATACATTCTATTGGTAATTCTGTACGATCTCTACGTAATGGTTGATTAATGCAACATGCTCAGCATTTTCAGTCAAAACAGAGATTATTTTAGCTGATAGAAATATAATGAGGCGTATGGTATAAGCCAAGTTTATGTTGGAAAGAAGTATTTTCTCAGATCTTACATATCCACAATCCCCGAGTCTAAAAAATTATGTTTCTGCAATCTGAGTGGCTGCTTTTTATAGTGTAGATTCAGCTACAAGCAGTGCGCTAAAGTTTGTATTGTAATCCTAATCTATCTTTGGCCCGTTTCACGGACTTTCTATTATTCTACTGTACGTATAAACCCATATGCCTACAGTATGCATCCTGTTATGTGATGGATTGTATTGTTGAATAAGTTACAATATTGAATAACCAAAAAATCTGGACACTGTGATTCTCAGATGCTGAGGATCAAATTACTTTTAGTAATGGCTGACTGCTCGCGAAATCAGAGCTGTTCTGTGCCTTCAAATTGTTGGGATAATGGTATGCCTTCAAATTGTTGGGATAATGGTAATTTAAACAACTGGACTACACAAAAGCTCATCGATGAATTATCAAAACTCGGAATTCGTGTTCCTGCGAACATTGGGAAAGTAGTAATGAAAAAACTCTACTAAGAAAACAGAACGTCCCCTAGTACGAACGCCGACATTCAGGCCTCATGAAATTTCGTCGGGATCAAGATCCAGTTCATCATCCAACATGGCTGCCGCAAACAACAATATGATGTACAGCATGCTGAACACCATGCAAAGCATGCAGCAGTCAGTGTTAGGTCTGCAAAATACAGTCTTGAATCTGGTGGCAGAAAAGAAGAACAACAAAGCCAAAGACAATTCTTTGGATACCGCTATGGCAGCGATTCGACAGCAAGTTGCTGAGCAACGTCTTTTCGGTCAGGGTCGTACATCTAGGTCATCAGGTGGGTACAATTTACCACAATCCGAGTATGGCGTCCCATCAGATTGTATTCCCCATTTAGATGTGATAAGCAACAAGCTTAGGAAAAAGATTTGGGAAGGGAAAGATGTCAATCTGACGGAACTCTTACTACCCAAGTATGAGTTTCGGCCAGATAAATCTTACCTCACAATCAATCTCATTAAAAACAATTATCCAATACTTCACAAGCAACTATCAGTTGCGGAATTCATAACTGCTTTTGGGAGGTATAAAAGAGTTATGTGCCAAAGGTTCCCAGAGAGACATGTTGAGCTGGACTGATACGAAGCCAACGTAGTCGACATACACAATGTTTATGGCATCACGTTTTACAATTACCACTGCAAGTTCGCAGCAAGAGCAGCAATAGCCCTCAGAGATAACATTAAAATTGACTGGTCAATAAGAGATTTCGGCTTATTAATGATGGTAGTGGGCAATGCCACCGCAAAGAAATGTTTGACCTGTTCATCTACTATGCACCTGTCAGCATTCTGTCCACTTTTACATCAGAACATCATTCCTGTCATAGGGCAATCCACCACCAGAAACCACCCCATAAATGACAAGTATGGTCGCCCACACACTTTAGTCAACAACAAGGAAGTGTACAACAATTTTAATGAAAACAGATGCAAAAAGGCAAGTTGTCAGTTTGAGCACATATGTACAGTGTGTCATGGAAATGACCATGGGCCAAAGAAATCCTGTTCAAAGCAAGAAGTGACTAGATACACCAAAAATGACATCTTCTCGCGTTTCAATGCCAGTAAATGCGAATAACCTAATGCTGACACTCCGTAATCATCCAGACCAAAAGTTTGTTCAATATTTGTGTGAAAGATTCAATTCTGGCTTTGATACTATGATTTCCAATACACAATTAGAAACATTAGAATGCAAAAACTTATTGTCAGCAAG